>SJYO01030553.1:394085-435556 GCA_006410555.1 Capra ibex | reverse complement strand
TGTCGTATAATTTTTCGTCTCTATAATGAAACGGTTGTTTCCAGGTAGATCAGTTCCGATACCAAAAAGGACACCAGTACATACCTACACTCTCAACCTGACACTTCTTTCGACTCGTGGTTTCTTAACTACGAAAACTTGACACCACAACCTCTTCTGAGAACTCTCAGGGAACCTGACGTTCCTCTAGGTTGGTCAGGTAGGATTTCCTCTAGTCAGGATCCATAAGTAACCTTCCTGACTACAACTTCGAATTTGAGGTTATCAAACCGGTGGACTACGTTTCTCGACTGAGTAACCTTTTCTGGGACTACGACCCTTTCTAACTCCCGTCCTCCTCTTCTCCTGCTACCTCCTACTCTACCGACCTACCGTCGTAACTGAGCTACCTGTACCCATACCCACCTGGGACCCTCAACCACTACCTGTCCCTCCGGACCACACGACACCAAATACCCCAGCGTTTGTCAGTCTGTGCTGACTCACTGACTTGAGTTGACTCTTCACTTTCCTTCACATACGTACCGTCTCCCTCCTCAAGGTTTCACTTATAACTAAGAGAATGACTCTTCCTAGTCTTTATCGGACTCTTTCTTCTCTCCATCTCCACTAGTTCCTCCCTGATAGCTCCATTCCCCTTATTTTCCGGAAAAGAGGAAGTATCGACACGGATTCCAACCGAGTCAGATCTAAAGATAAACCTACCGACTAAACGTATGTGTGAGTATATGTAAAATTGAGACTTTCGTCTGTAAGGTATACACAAAATAAATGAGAGTAAAAAAAAAAAAATAGAAATGGTCAACCGGATAAAAAAGAGAAATTGTAGTCCTCTGGGAGGGACGTTGTTCGGTGAGTGAACCCCTACCACCTTATTGACTTTTTCTGTAGACTCTGTTCTACATTGTAACACATAATCCCATGTTATTATAAATGTTCCGTGTTTAAACCGCCGGTTTTCTAAAGAGAGTTTCCATACTTTTTTACAGATACGACATAAAAGTTTCTTTGGTTTATTCTGTACCAGGGACTTAGTGACAGACTTACGTTTGTCGTAAACCGAAACTAGACTCAACAACTTTTGATACTGGTTAAATAGGGTGCCTACGGTTTGGTAGTCTCTTACAAAAATTCAGACCTAGAGGTATAGTTCTAAGTCGATGTGTGAAAAAAAGAAGTAAAGTGTAATGTGTTCCGGTTGGGTTTTATCAGGAAGGTTGTTACCTACATCAACCCCACTACTAAAATTGAAGTTCGATACTCGTTCTTCATCTTATTGGGAAAAGGATATCTGTATGAGGACACCGATCCGTTTTTATACTTTTAATATGTCATTTACCCTAATAAATACATCTGGGGAGGAGATGACATAATTATTACTGAAGTATCCGTCCGAGTCGGTCAAAGACTAACTTACTACTATGCTTTTTAGAGTCTTTGAGTAAAAGGATCACATATACGGGACTCAAGGTGGGACCAGTATGGACTACAGTTGGGAGGGGAACGGGAGGTGAACCAGTGACCACTAAACGACTCAAAATAAACGTTTGAATTTGGGGTTTATACGGGTATACCCCGACTGCCTTATCTAGGTTGTGGTGTCTTTTCGTGTAGTCGACAGAAGGTTCGTACACCTCGTATGGTTCTTGAAGTACACTACTCAGTTATTGGGTCCTAATGGGCGGAGACCAAAGGTCACTTTAAAACCCCTCTCTTGTAATACTCCTAAACTAGTTTCGTGTCAAAGGTTTTGTGAAAGATGAGACCATTACAACTACAAAATATGTTGAAGAGACGTAAATCCCATAGGCTTAATGAACTTCTCTAGGAGTAGATTTTAATCAGAGCTCGGTCTCTGTATCTAAGTAACACGTAAGACCTCCATAGAAACCCAAAGATATGTCTCCTAAATCTCCTAAGACTCCCGTCGTTCAGCAAAGAAAGATTCCTATCTTTGAAATGATTTCATGGTTTAGAATTTTGACTTTCACAGAAATATCCTCAAGACTTAAGGTTCTCCAACCACCCATCTTCACCGTTGGAAAACAGTAGAGTCCAGAAAATAAAATTCATAATTTTGGAAAAAACCCTTCTCCAGAGATTCGAAGTACTCCGAGGGTTTCCCTAAATATCGTGTTTTATAAAGGATAAGGGTGTTGAGAGGTGAGGTCGGAGGAGTAGAACCTCGACCGATACGGGTGACGGGGGAGGGAGGGTGGGGTCTGAGTGAGGTTTAGATTGATGGTCCAGACGGAGTAGACGGTGACCTTGGAGATTGTACTACAGGGGAGAGACGGGAGGGATTGTGGCTTGGAACACCGGGACCGACAGGACGTAGGTCGGAACAGTCGGCGGAGACGAGAAAACTCAGACGGGACGAAAGACACTACGGTATTTCAGGACACAAACAAAAACAAAAAAGTTTTAGACTGTCTCTTCGTCCCCTCCTTCAATCTGGTGTATTAACTCAAGATACTGCAAAATTAAAAATGTCACTCCGACAAAGTTGAACCTTTTTGTCCTTTCCAAATCAAGAAATAAGACAAGAAGGATTATTAAAAAGGAACGATGAAGAATATAAGGAGATGTACGAAGACGGTAGACTACATGATAAAGGTGTCAGGAGAACTGAAGAAAGAGTAGAGACAAGTCTGAGACGAGAGTCGGATTACACCGTGTCACTTTTAATTCCTTCCGAACCTCGATCCACCCGGACCCAATCTTACGACTCGACACTCAGGAGTTTGTTAGTAAAGTAGAGAGACGAGGAAGTAAATGAGTTGTCGTTATTAATTATAAAGGATACCCGATTGAGCCTCTTCTGTCACCGTGGGGTGAGGTGATGAGAACGGACCTTTTAGGGTACCTACCTCCTCGGACCATCCGACGTCAGGTACCCCATCGCTTCTCGACCTGTACTGACTCGCTGAAGTGAAAGTGAAAAGTGAAAGTACGTAACCTCTTCCTTTACCGTTGGGTGAGGTCACAAGAACGGACCTCTTAGGGTCCCTGCCCCCTCGGACCACCCGACGGCAGATACCCCAGCGTGTCTCAGCGTGTGCTGACTTAGCTGAATCGTCGTCGTCGTCGTCGTCGTACCCGATTGAGTCCGGTCAGCGAAATGTATATAATTGAACAAATTAGGAGTGGTGTCGAGATATTTCACCCACTGTAATAAGGGTAAAATGTGTACATGTGTGACTCCGTGTCTTTCTACTTTCAAGAACGGGTCCTATATGTTGATTGATCAGTCGTCGAGCAGATGAATAAGATCGGAAGACCAAAGTCTCAGACGGGACGATCGAGATTCGGTAGACGGAGGAACCCCTTCCCTTTAGGGAGGTTTTACTTTCGGTACTTGGACAGTGTCTCGTTATAAGAAGACAACTGTTTTCTATGACACTCACCCTCCCTTACGGACTGGGTATGACAGTAATAGTGTAAGGAGGATTCTAGTAACGAGACTCGAAGTCAGTATATTTAGGGTATCGAAACCAGTTCGTATAGACTCATGTCTCAGGTGTCCTTAGAATCGAACTTCTTCGTTCGTTAACTTGGCAGGAAGAGACGTTCGGTAACAGTGGGAGAGTGAACGGGTAAACCGAGTGATGGAGGAGGTGGGACAGGGTGGGAGTGTCGGGAGAAAGGACTATAAAGACCGTAGACCGGGGTGACACTTTAGGGATGGAGGTAGGTTGAACCCCAGGAGTCAAGAGACCGGAAGAGTAACCAGAGGGACGGTGGTCAGAGAGGGGTGTACTTAAACTGAAGTCTATCATTACCAGGACTTACACTAAGGAATTGGAGAAAGGAAGACCGTCACAGAGACACGGGTTATAGGACAGAAGTTACGTTTTCAAGGGTTTCAGTGGAACTTGACATGGAGACGGACCCTACGGTAAACTCCTGGTCACATTCTCCAAGTCGGCATTCTATTCAAGGTCACGGTTGGGGTCGAAAAGGACCACGACGGTTACCGTACACCTGAGGAAGAAGAAACGTAAAACATGAGGCACACGTACCGGAAAAGGCAGAGATGGACTATTCAAACCTTGAGTTGTAAATGAAATTTTTTTTTCACTTAAATATTTACCCTTTTTGATTTTGGATCTTTTCAATTGACTGTATTAGTCAATCGACTCTTTGTCATAATGTATTATCAATCACATCATTCGGTTCTGACGGACTGAAATTCGGTCGAAGGATGGTAAATAATCGACCATACTGGACCCCGTTCATTGTTGGAGACATACTGAGTTAAAAGAGTAGTCATTTTATTCTTGTCACCTAATAGGTAGCCTACTAGTACTCCTAATTCACTTAATTCTGCATGTTTCACAAACCTTGTCATGAACCGTGTAACATTCATGAGTTTACAATCGACGATGATAATAACAACAACAACATATACCGTATCAGTCTCAATCTTAGGGGCTGGGGGCACGTAACGACGAGAAATGAAGTCCGAGGTAGTGGACCGTGACACGTCGACTGAAGAGAGGTGAAGAAGTCGAAGTGATAAGAACCGAGTTGTTTGGACGAGGTTTGGTTTTTTTTTTTTTTTCTACGTATGTGTACACATATGTGTGTTCGAACTCCTTCGATGCACCAGAAGTCAGTTTTCTTTTATCCCCGGAGAGACAGTTGATATCGTGTCTTTTCGAGGGATATGGATTTTTTCTCTCCCCGGTACCACAGAAAGTATCTAAGGGATTGAGATTCTATTAAGGTGGTCGTTAAAGACTAACCTCCAAGTCTTACAGTGTACCCCTTCTCATGACTAAGATCTCGGGACGTCTTGACCCAAGTCTAGAATCGGAAGAGTGAGTAATCGAGACCCTGTAATCCGTTCAAGGAATTAGGGGTTGGGACTCGGATACGATCCGGACGAAGTGACTTGATATCCCTCGTAGGTACTTCACTAGACATCCTTCGTAAATCGTGTCACGGACCATGGTCATTCACGACGGACAGTCATGATGATAAAATCCGATTCGTCGTGAGGAAAGGAGAGTAAGAGCAAATCCATTTTGGGAGGACCGTCACGTAGAGTTACCTTCCAAGTCACACTAAAACGAATGGTCCTAGGTTTCCCGACCTTAAGGGGTCCCTAATTCACAACGACTCCCACTATCACCCTACGGGGACTTCAGTTAAACGGTTCTACATCGAACGCTTCGGGAAAAGGTCAACGGTGTCCTTGTAGAGGAAGAGGAGAGAGAATCAGGAGGGTGAGCGAGTGTAAGGGGACACATGACTGAGTTCCTTTTGTAGAAAAGAAATTCTGCGGTGAGGGTGGTTTTGTCGTTTTCTCAGGTTAAAACCTAGTGTCAACTAAATCCTTCATCGGAAAGAGTGCGGATATTAGTTCACAGGATCTACGTAGAAGTACCACGTTCTTTGTTTAGGGTGGATAGGTAGATCAGCTGGAGATTGTGTGAAAAGTTTCACTGGGTCATCCCAGAACTCTTCTATTTGGTAGTATTGGTAGTTGATTTGTTCCTTGAACTGTGACTTACCAACTCTATGACCGTGGGAAAGACGGTCACAGAGCAGTGAAGGTAGTTGTATGTGATTTTTTATCTTATGTTAAAAGAAATACGATCTTTTATATTAAAACGAAAATTTACTTTACCTGGTGATTAATAAATTTGGTGATTACCTAGGTTTAAGAAGATTTTGTCTCAATTCAGGATTTCTAGTGGGAGACAAAACAGGTAGGGAATTATTGTGTCTACAGAGACTTTAGGTACACTACCTTGGTATTGAAATGTATTGTTATAAGTTGGTTTATCATCAAGATAGGAAAAGGTGTGACTCCGACGACTATAAAAAGGAGTTTCCTTTTGGGTAAAGGACTTTCTCTAAGAGTATCTTTTGTATGAGAACCTTATGGAGTGAAATACACCGATGTAGGAGTACTTAAAGGCGTACTTCGTGTCACTCACAACCGTCTCTTGGGCGGGACCCGGAGACCCCGGTGGAAGAGACTCCGTTCTCGAGTCTCAGTTTGGGGTGATTTCCAAAGACGGTCCTTTGTCACACTAAGACCTGCCAGTCATCCACCTCGGGAAAGGGGTCGTGACGGGACTGGGATCGAGTCTCTGTGGACCCGTGCAAGAAGGTCTTGACCGTTCAGAGTACGAAGGAGCACCCTACGACAACAAGGTTTTATACCACGATGGAGTTGTAGACCTTCCGTCGGTCTTATCCGTAATCGGTACCATAAGAATTTTCTTTTATGTAAGATCAGACCTTACTCTACTGTTACCTTAAAAAAAAAAAATTAATTTCGGTAAGGGGAAATGTTTCGTATGTGGTGTAGAGGTGGGAGGAGAGGGTTTGACAGTAAGGTAGGAGTGGTTTTGTTCTAAGAGCGGGGGGGGAAAAAAAGATTCAGACTCTCATTCTAAGGATATTTGATTAAAACTTCCTTATTAGTAATTTAAGTAGATGGGAACGTTTGTTGGGTGACTACCGAGTGTACTGTCAGTCACATTGGGGGAAGTGTCTAGGAGGGTCTTCTCTTAGGTTGTTGATCAGAATTAACGAAAATTTTTAGGTAGAAGTAAAAAAAATTAATTTTCCAAAATAACCTTATATCAATAAAATGTTACAACACAATCAAAGTCTATATATTGTTTCACTTAAACAATACGCATATGTATATAACATAGATGAGAAATATTCTAAGAAAAGGGAATACATGGTAATGTCTCATAACTCATCTTAAGGAACACGATATGTCTGTAAACTTAAACTATCCTAACGTAACTTACACATCTAGTCAAACCCACCAATTCACTTTCACTTCAGCGAATCAGTACAGGCTGAGAAACGCTGGGGTACCTAACATCGGATGGTCCGAGGAGACACGCACATTTTTAGGTAGAAGTAAAAAACACTCAGAATTTGATGTGACTGTAATAACTTCCAGTTGTCCATAAAATCGTGAGGATGATGATCCGGTCCCAGTCTCGTCGTGGAAGTCTAGCTCTACTTTCTAATTCTGCACATTCGTCCTGTGTGGTACTACCCCCGATTTATCTGTCACGTCCGGTTCTTACGGTGACATTCAGGATCTTCCCTCTTCAGTGACGACGAGTCACACCGGTCCCCAAGAAGGGTCTTCTTTGCTCTAACTTTATCACAGAACTCCGTACAGAAAACTGAGTGTTTTCTGTTAGGAAAACACTCTTCTTCGTTGTCTACTCATTACTTCTCCGGATTTTCTGTTCTAAGACTACGAACCTTTTTAACTCCCGTCCTTCTCGTCCCCCACCGTCTCCTACTCTACCAACTACCGTGGTAGTTGAGTTACCTGTACTCATACTCGTTTGACACCCTCTACCACTTCCTGTCCCTTCGGACCACACGACGTCAGGTACCCCGACCCTTCTCAGTCTGTACTGACTCGTTGACTTGCTGTTGTCTCCTATTCTCCTACCTATAAAAAGTAGTTATTCTCATGTCGCTTATATTGTCATTTCCTTCCTCACTTGGTTCCCTCCAGTTCCTACCCAACCCTAATGTCCACCGTTGTGACTTCATAACTGGGTTCCTTACAGAGACCCGTTCATAGACAGGTGTTCCGAGATGATGTAACATTGTTGTTGTAGTTACTAAACGTTAATGTTGTCAAGTTCTTGTTTCCGAGACCTCAGTCTTTCAAGGATCAAAACTCAAGGTTGAGAGACCAAATGATAAATTTACTGGGTCACACAAAAAATTCAAGAAGTTTGGAGTCAAAACAGTAGATATTTTACCCAAACTATTATCATAGATCGAGGATTTCCACAATATTTTAAATTTATGTCACTATATGTGTTTTGGGTTCTATTTGGATTTGTCCCTTATATTCCGACACCTAACCGTTTAGGTACCGAAAAGGTGGAGTCATAAAGGGTTTAAACAAACTTCTATTCTTAGTGAACTCTTCGAACAATTAGATGTCTAAGGTGGACAAGGAAACCTTGAAAGGGTGGGAGGAACCTTAAAATTAAGTCATCTAGGTCCTACCTCGGGTCTAAACCCTAAAAATTTCGTACGTTCCACTAAGAATAGTAGTTTCTTCCTACCCTTTGTGACCGTCACAAGGAGTTTTATGACCAAGACTTTAAAATAGAATGTGGTCTTAAGGACACGTCACGAATTAGCGAGTCAGGTCGAGAAACGCTGTGATACCTGACATCGGGCGGTCCGAGAAGACAGGTACCCCTAAGAGGTCCGTTCTTATGACCTCATCCAACGGTACGGGAGAAGGTCACTTAGAAGGGTCGGAACCCTAGCTTGGGTCCAGAGGACGTAACGTCCACTTAAGAAATGGTAGACTCGGTGGTCCCTTCAGGGTCTTAAGGATCTCCGGACATTTTTATGTCTGACGAGTAGGGGTGACAGTCTCAAAGACTAAGTCATCCAGGTCCCATCCCAGACTCTTACATGTATAGATTTGTTCAAGAATCCACTATACCTGTATCAAACCCCGCCCCCCTCCTCGATTCAGATGAGAAACATTTGGTGACGAGTTTCGTTTCAGGTTCCTGGACTACTTAGTCTTAGCAGGTCGCACGGCCAATTGGGATCGGAAAAGTTTTTCGGGTTTTGTCGGATTCTAAAGTGTAAATATTGTTCATTAGTTTATAAAGACTACGTGTGAGTCAAAACTCTTGGGACGAGATCTATACCGATATTATTACTTACAGACATGTGAGTACATGTGTGTGTAAATTAAAATCCAGTACTGTACTAAAATCTTTGTGACATTGTACTTTTAGTCCATTTAGAATCTTATTTCTCTTATACCGACCGATTACTTTTTCTATTTTATTATACGAGTCATGAAAAGTTGACGATCCAGTTCAAGTTTTGTGTAAGAACGTATGAAATTCAACGACAAGAACAAGTCAACGATTCAGTATAGACTGAGAAACTCTGGGGTACCTGACATCGGGCGATCCGAGGAGACAGGTACCATAAAGGGTCCGTTCTTATGACCTCACCTAACGGTAAAGGAAGAGGTCCCTTAGAAGGACTGCGTCCCTAGTTTGGACGTAGAGGTCGTAACCGTTCACCTAAGAAATGCGACTCAGTGGTCCCTTCGGGTATGAAATTCATGTACGAGTCAGTGAGTCAACACAGACTGTTCATGGTTACAAATGTAGTCTTATGTCTAGGTCTAGTTCGATGGAAGACACACTGACACTGGGTTCGAAGGGAACACCGAGTCACTATGTCGGTGTAAACTCTTGGTGACGAAATTTCCGTAAAAATTAAACCACATACAAATCTTTCGTCTACATAAAAATTTTATAGTTAGATTCTTTCTGTGTTTAAGGATGTTTTACCGTTACCGTTTTTCACGACTCCATTCATATTTTTAAAAATCTAGTAGATCCCTTAAGGGACCGTAAGGTTACCAATCCTGACTCCGAGAGTGACGAATCCCCGGTCCGAGTTAGGGACCAGTCCCTTAATTCTAGGGTGTTCAGCATACCACACCGGTTTTTATGATTTTTATTTCAAACCTACAAATTTTTTTAAAAATCTAGTAGATAATCACTCCTAATACGTACTAAAATATATTATGGTCAAAAGTAGACGGTCTAAGATTTACGTAGAAGAATTTTTAGTCGTCCATAATAAACTCAGGATGGAACACTTTGTGAGTACTTCGAGAGGCAAAGATATAAGAAGTAAAACAGACCCTGAATTTCTTAAGTTTGGTGATTTTCATTTACTTCAGCATGTACATTTCTTCATGAAACGTTTCACATTTGACGGTTCGTCTACCTTCAATAACAGTTGTTGGGAGTAAAGTCGGAGTGAGTTTTGTTCCCTTAACGAGAGGTGCACAAATTACTATTTATTCCAATTGTATCATGAAGATGTACCACTTTAGAAACGTTTCTATGTGAATGTCTTTAGACTTGTACGAATTTTACGTCCCTTTTTTCAATTGATCCTTTTTAATATCCTTGACTCCTTACAGTTTTATTTAATAGGGTCATCGACCCTTTCCTCCGTCCTATTCTCCTTTTGAGGGAACGAAATTTTACGTAAGAAATTCATTCGTTTATGTAACTACAATGATCCTCGGTCCATGAGTGACACCCCCTTCTTTTTATGTGACACCTGACTCCGCCTTCGTTCATTCTCGGGAGATCACAACTGACCTTAATCCTCATAGTCTTACTTGGGTAATTATAAAGTCTTTTGTGTACGGAGGATCAAGACAGGTGACTTTCGTGGATCCTAGTTACTGTAAATCATCACTAAGCGTGTGGATCAGAGACTAAACATAAAGATTTGTGTAAGGGGTGATTTACGTTCGTCGCGGGAAATCCATTTACCGTCTAAGGTCCTGGTCCTGACCCTTTCATTTATGTTTCGTTCGGTATCGTAGAACGCCGTCTTTCATTTAGAAGTTTTTGACTACCCCCTCTACAGTCTCTTGCGTCCTCGGTCGAACTTCCACGTCCGTTAAATCGTATTTTGGCACCCGTTGAAATCGTATTTTTGCCGTTGTCCAATCTTTTGCAACCTCTGTTATGTTAGGTTCACGGGTACGTCTATGTTTTTCTGTCTCATTTGTTTGTTTATTTACCCTCCTGTTTAGAGCAATGTCACCTTACGATTATGTACGTCTTCTAAAAAATTTTTAGTGTTTAGACGTTGGAGGTATCATCCTTATCTAAGTCTACGCTTACAAGTCACCGGCGATCTAGATACCCCACAATTCAACAACCACTTATTCTATAAACGTCACAGAGTTTAACAAAGGTAAGGGGTCTCTAATGAACGACTAATGTTTCTGTCGTTCAAGGACGTTCACCCCTTTAGACCGTCCATGTTGGATGGGATTTACTAGTTTCACTGTAGTACATGGAGGACTACACTACACGACTCCTGTGTTGTTATGAATGTATCATAAGGACTGTTTTTACGTATTGGACTTAGATTAGTACTCCTTTGTTCGTTTGAGTTTGACTCCCCGTACGATTTTTTGTCGAACGAACATGAGAAGCTTTTTTAGTGGCAGTATTTTCTGTACACCTTGACAAGGTCTAATTCCCTCTCGTTTATATGTACTTTTGGTTTATGGTACCTACTAAGTGGGACCAAAGACCTAGTCTTTTTCTAAAATTTTAAATTATAATTGACATATAATCTATTATCATAACGTAGTTAGGACTCAAAGTCGGTAATGTACCATCATACATTCTTTTACAGTGACATGTCCCCTATATGCGGTTTCATAAACTCCAGTACTTTTTCACTTCAGTGAGTCAGCACAGGCTGAAAGACACTGGGGTACCTGATATATATATTGGGCGGTCCGAGGAGACAGGTACCCTAAGAGATCCGTCCTTATGTCCTCACCCCAACGGCACAGGAAGAGGTCCCCTAGAAGGTTTGGGTCTCGAGTTTGGGCCTAGAGGGCGTAACGCCCGTCTGCGAAATGGGAGACTCGGTGGTCCCTACTACGGACGTTGATTGAGATCTTACCAAATCTATACCCCCCCGTCACCGACTCCTCCAACCCCTTTCTCTTGAGTTTACACTTCTTTACGAATGTTTATCACCTAGACCCATTCCCTCAGTAAAATAAGAACGTTGGGAAGACTCCTAAATTATAAAAAGTTTTACTTGTAAAATTTATAGTTTTTTACTTCAAGATTTTGACTCATATATTTCTTATTTGTACAAATGTCACCCCTTCCCCTTCCCTCCCTTTTCCCTGTCTCTCAAACCCTAACTTTACATATGTGAAGGTATAAATTTCATCTATTGGTAACGACCCCCCTTCCTACCCCTCTTCCATATCAATCCCTGAAACTGTACCTGTACATGTGTGACAATATGAGAAACGCTGGGGTACATGGCGTCGTACGGTCCGGAGGGACAGGTAGTGGTTGAGGGCCTCAAATTAGTTTGAGTTCAGGTAGCTCAGTAGGTTGGTAGAGTAGAAGACAACAGGGGAAGAGGAGGACGGAAGTTAGGAAGGGTCGTAGTCCCAGAAAAGTTTACTCAGTCGACGGTGTAGTGCACCGGTTTTATAACCTCAAAGTCGAAGTTGTAGTCAGGAAGGTTACTTGTGAGTCCTGACTAGAGGAAATCCTACCTGACCAACTTAGAGGAATGTCAGGTTCCCTGAGAGTTCTCAGAAGGGGTTGTGGTGTCAAGTTTTTGTAGTTAAGAAGTCACGAGTCCAAAGAAATGTCAGGTTGAGAGTGTAGGTATGTACTGATGGTCTTTTTGGCATCGAAACTGATCTGTCTGGAAACAACCGTTTCATTACAAAGACGAAAAATTATACGACAGATCCAACCAGTATCGAAAAGAAGGTTCCGCGTTCGCAGAAATTTAAAGTACCGACGTTAGTGGTAGACGTCACTATGACCTCGGTGTCTTTTATTTCAGACAGTGACAAAGGTTACAAACGGATAGATAAATGGTACTTTACTACCCTGGTCTATGGTACTAGAATCAAAAGACTTACAACTCAAAATTCGGTTGAAAAAGTGAGAGGAGAAAATGAAAGTTCTCCGAGCAATCAAGAAGAAGTGAAAGACGGTATTCAAACCACAGTAGACGTATAGACTCTAATGACTATAAAGAAAGACTTTAGAACTAAGGTCGAACACGAAGTAGGTCGGGTCGTACAGAGTACTACAAGAGACGTATCTTCAATTTATTCGTCCCACTGTTATATGTCGGAACTGTAAGAAGAAAGGGTTAAACCTTGGTCAGACAACAAGGTACAGGTCAAGATTGACAACGAAAAATTGGACGTATGTCTAAAGAGTCCTCCGTCCATTCCGTTGACCCATAAGGGTAGAGAAGTTCTTAAAAGGTGTCAAAAAACACTAGGTGTGTCAGTTTCCGAAACTGTATCAGTTATTTCGTCTCCATCTACAAAAAGACCTTGAGAGAACGAAAAAGTTACTAGGTTGCCTACAACCTTTAAACTAGAGACCAAGGAGACGGAAAAGATTTAGGTCGAACTTGTAGACTTTCAAGAACCAAGTATATGACAACTTCGGAGTCAACCGTTTAAAACTCTAATGAAACGATCGTACACTCTACTCACGTTAACACTGCATTAAACTTGTAAGAAACCGTAACGGGAAGAAACCCTAACTTTACTTGTGACTGGAAAAGGTTAGGACGCCGGTGACGACTTAAAAGATTTAAACGACCATATAACTTATGTCGTGAAATCGTCGTCGCAGAAAATCCTAAACTTTATCGAGTCGACCTTAAGGTAGTGAAGGCGATCGAAACAAGCATCACTACGAAAGATTCCGGGTGAACTGAAGCGTCAGGTCCTACAGACCGAGATCCACTCACTAGTGTGGTAACACCAATAGACCCAGAACTTCTAGAAAAAACATATGAAGAGGATATATCAGAACGGTGGAGAAAAATTATGGAAGACGAAGATAATCCGGGTATGATAAAGACAGGAAATAACACGGGTAGAAACGTACTTTACAAGGGAACCATAGAGATTAAAATAACTTCTCTAGAGACCAGAAATGGTAAGATAACAAAGGGAGATAAAGAAACGTAACTAGTTTCTTTCTTCTCTTACCTACCTAACTTTCTCTTACCTATGTACATATACATACCGACTTAGGAAAATGAGAAGTGGACTTTAATAGTGTTGTGACAGTAAGTCGATATAGTATTATATTTTAGTTTTCCAAATTTTTTATCCATTTCATTTCCTCTATTGGTCCTGAAGGGACTATCAGGTCACCAATTCATAGACGACGATTACGTTCGTTGTGTCCAAGTCCGGTATGGGACCCTTCAAGGTGTACGGAACCCTGTTGATTCGGGTGCGAGGTGTTGCTGAGCCGGGGATGAGATCTCGGGTTCTTGGTGTTGATGAAATCGGACACGTGGGATCTCGGGTACGAAGAATACATTGTTCTATTCGATAGTGTTACTCTCAGGACGTAAGGTGTTAATCTCTCATCGGGGACGAGTGGTGTTGATCTTTTTCGGACGAGTTTCGTTACTTCTGGGTCACGTCGTTTTTATTAAAAAATTTTTTATTTTATCTATCGGTTGTTCCTGGATTACATATCGTGTCCCTTGACACAAGTTATAAGATATTATTAGATTTACCCTTTCATTAAACTTTTTCTTATCTTTTTCTCGTACATATCATGTAAAACCATTTTAAGTTTATGTTCGTCGAGAATTATCACGATACAATAGTCTTTTAAAGATAGGGTTATTGACATAACTTTACATGAACTAGTTATTATATTACTTATTTAACTATAATTATTCACTAAATCTTGGTTTTAAGAGAGATCAATGGATACTTAGTGTTTGATTAAGACAAACCGGGTGGGTGTCCTAATCGGGAATCTCATCCAAAAAACCACACAATTTAATCAGTGATTGATATTTATTTGTAATCCCTGAAGGGTCCACCGAGTCACCATTTCTTAGGTGGACGATTACATCCTTTGCGTCCAAGTTAGGACCGTAACGCTTCTAAGGGACCTTTCTTTTACCGTTGGGTGAGATCATAAGAACGGACCCTTTAGGGTATCTTTCTCCTCTGACGACCCCTTTGTCAGGTACTCCAACTTTTTCTCAGTCTGTGCAGAATCGTTGATTTATTGTTGTTATTTGTAATTTTAGTACTAAAAAAAAAAAAAAAAAAAACGAGGAGAATTTTTTTAACTTAGTTGTTGTGAATCCGACTTAACGTCGGTGGTGGTGGGGGAGAAACTACCCAGTATAAAAGATGTCCAGTGACTTCAGGAGTGGTAAGACTTAGAGTGAGACTGAGTCGGACGAAGTGAACGAGGTCAAGTAAGTGAGGTCAATACGTGGACTGGGGTTCTTCCTAAACTCAAACACTCGAAAGTAAATCCCTTGTTTCTCCTTTCACTTAGTGATAGACACCCTTTCTCGACGTTTTCTTCATCTTGAACTTTTTCGTAGAATTTGCGTCGTACGAGGTTTCACTTAGTGGCTAAAGAGGAAGGACGTGGTACGGGTGAGTTAACTGTTCGGTTTTCAACTCCCTAATAGGGACAACAGAACAGAAGGAAAGATAGTTTTGTATATAGTGAAGATGGGGATTTAAGATATCTAAATGAAGGATTTATAAGAGTCTGGACAGGTAAATCGGGACAAAAGTTGTGACTTTGGTGGTAGTGGAGATTCTGATGGCGTTGGTGACGGTGGTAATCGTAGTGGTTGTGGTCAGAGTGGCAGAATGGTGACGTTGTCGATGCAGTAGGATTCGAGGGTGATAGAATACAGATCTGTTGAGATTCACTAAATAGGTGTAAGTAAGACCAGACAGAAGTCAGACCAGTGATATGACTTCCGTTTCACTTAAAAAAGTTCTACGTTTAAAACTTCGGACAGAGGACCAATTTTGAGAAGTCACCAAGGGTGTCGAGAACCAGATTGCCCTTTTGACTGACTTTTCGGATGTTCTACCAGGTCTCGAGTCGGTAGAGACATCGGAGTAAAGGATAGAAAGGGGGAGACGAAAAGCTAAGGTCGATAAGGTTATAAGAAATTCAGAGATTATGAATCGTATTAGGGAATTTTTTTTTTTTGAGTCCACGGGTTTTAACGTAATGAGTATTGGGAATCAAAAGTGTGGTAAATTTAACCGACCATACACCGGGAGAATTAAATTAAATTTATTATATTAATTGAGAAACCTCAAGGGGTAGGTGGGGTGATAGATCTTGTGGTACAAAATGTTTTTAAATGTGAAACGTCCAGGACAATACTTGGAGGGTAGGGAAGGGGGTACTGAGGAGACTTAAAAGTGAGAAATTTAAAGTATAAAAAGTAACGGAAATTTTTTTTTAGTGCATATAAACATATGGGTTCGCTACACAACAAAAAAAACAAAAATTTGAAATAATTTTCCACAGTACTTCATATCGAAAAAAAGGGTGGGTTGTAATACAATGGTTATAAGTAGATGTCAGTGTTCAGGGTTAGTCAACACTCGTCGTACCTCAGTGAGTACAAATAACGACACATTATAAGGTAATCCCTGAGGGACCACCGAGCCACCATTTCTCGGTCGGACGTCACGTCCTTCCAATCCTACCACACGAGTCGGTACGGTCTGAAAAGCGATGGGGTACCTGACATCGGGTGGTCCGAGAAGGCAGGTAACCTAAAAGGTCCCTCATTATGACCTCACCCGACCGTAAAGGAGGAGGTCCCCTAGAAGGACTGGGTCCCTAACTTGAGTGTAGAGAACACAGAGAACGTCCTCCTAAGAAAAAAAAAGGGGACACCTCAGTACTCCTACAAAAACAAACCAAACAAAGTAACCCCTAATTAATTGTTTATAATTATATGTACTTATTATAATTACGATAATTATAATTTATTATATATTTCGTATAATAAATATATTTATTAGACACCGATAATTGACTATATAATTTATTCTTAAATTATATATTTAATAATTGCACCCTCCCCGTTCCCCGTATGTAGAGTCACCCCCATGTGTGTAGTCCCTGACCTCTCCCCACCCCGTCGTGTGTCACGGTGTGTTTTGTCGGTGTAGGTCGTCTGCTTTATTAGTCTGGTCCCTACCCGCTCCCCCTGTCGTCGGTGTCTCCGACCCACGTCGTTTCCTTCTTTTAGCTCCCGGTTCCCTCTCTCCGGCCAGGTTCTGTGACACGTGAAAGACGGGGGTGAAGATGAGGGTGGTGGAGGGGTGGAGACGTGTCGCGTCCTCGGAACCGGAAAGTAGACAGGGAAGGACAGAGGACAGGTCTCCGGACTCCCCGTGGGAGAGACGAGACTCGATGATCATGGTGGACCCTTTGATGACGACACGTTTCAAGGTAATCCTCGAAGGGACTACCGAGTCACCATTTCTTAGGTGGACGTACGTCCTATGCACCCAAGTTAAGGACCCAGTCTTTCTGAGGGACCTCTTCCTTTACCGTTGGGTGAGGTCATAAGAACGACCCTTTAGGGTATCTGTTTCCTCGGACCGCCCTATGTCAGGTACTTCAGTGTTTTCTTTGACTGTGTTGAGTAGCTAAGTGTTGTTTTTTTGTTGTTTATGGGGTAATACACTTACAGGGGAACGGACGTCACGTTTAAAAGAAGAACCAGGTCAATTGAGAATGAATAGAGAGTCTAGAGTCGAGTCCACAGTGAAGTAATTGACAAAGGAATAGAAGTATTGGTCCATTCTGGGGAAACAAATAATATCTGGAAGTTTCGTGGAACTTGTAGAGGTGACACCAGTAATAGTGTCATCGTTAAAGTGTAGTACACTAGATAACACTGGACAAGGGGGTAGGTGAACCGTTACTCGAAGGAGTTCTCGTCCGAGGTACGATACAAACTAACGATAATTTAGGGATGGAGGATTGTGTAGTATTTCTGAGTTATTTTCGACAATGAATTTACTTACCTATTTAGTACTCTTATTCATAAATGGAGATTATTTATCATGTAGGTTTATTTGTACAACTTATTATTTATTGATATTTTTGGTCCGAGTGACGGACTGAAAGTATATAATAATTACGGTAGTAGTAAGAAATTGTCGATGGATCCGAATTTTAAAACTGTAATCCAGACTAACACCATAAAGGGACTGGGGAGTGGTAATAAACGTGTGAGGACACTCCGGACCGCACGACGCTAAGTACCCCAGTGTTTCTCAGCCTGTACTGACTCGTTGACTTGACTTGAAACTTTTATCGCGACCCTGAAGGACCCACCAGGTCATCAATTCTTAGGTGAAACGTTACGTCCCTCGTACCCAGGTTAGGGTCCAGTCCCTTGATTCTAGGGTGTACGGAGTCTCGCTGATTCGTACACACGGTTGATGACTCGGAGACGCGAGGTCTCGGACGCGGTGTCGATCTCAGGCACACGGTACTGTCTTCTAGGCGTCACGATGTCGTTTCTCGGGTGCGTGGGTCTGTCTGTTTGTGAAAAGTTTTTCTTTTCCTTTCCACAAATAGGGTAGGGTTGGGTTACACTGGAGGTATACATGATAAAAGTCAAGGAAGGAAAGTTCAGGACTATTAAAGAGTAGTGGAATAGATACCAATACGACAAGAGAGAAGGGTCTCTCAGGAAAGAAGTAAACACTCACAAATTTAGGATGTGTCACGGATGAAGTTTACGGTATAGGAGGTTTTATGAAGGGACTAAAGGGTCGACCTTGTTAGAGAAGTCGGAGGTTCGACAATAGTGAGTAATGGAATGGGTTACTAATAAACACGTACTAGGTTTTAAGAAGAACTACATGACCTTGTTTGTACCCGAAACATAAGTGTAGAGAGAGGACGAGGGACGTGGGTGGGGAGGAGACGGGAGAATTGGGAAGTTGTCGACAGTAGTCAGACCGACATCTTAAGTCTGTGTGACGAGACGGGGAGAAACCGTACTCTGGAATCACTCTGTCCGAGGTGGTACCCCCACCCCCACAAACTACTCTTTTGGGGAGGTTGAAACCCAATCCAACGACCGTTGGACCCAATCCAACGATTGGAAAACCGGTGTCGATTCTTTAGTCAAGAGAGTAGTCAAAGAGTTATTATCAAGTGTGAAAATAGAGATAGATAGACGAAAGGTCCAGAGTAAAGAGTTAACCATCAATTGAACCCACCCCTTCTTTCCCTAAATAAAATGACTGAAGGATTTTGGTATTGATATTTCATTATACTGGGAACACAAATTTGTTTGTATGGTCTTGAAAGTTTGAGTTTACTCCCTACTACGGGAAGTTTTATCAGGGGACTCCTTCACTATGTAATAGGGTTATGTAGTTCCGATGAGACCAACTTTTAGAAAACCGACATAGTACTCCCGGACACCTAGAATAGACTTATAGAAATAACCAGAGTTCAGTGTAGACTTTTCCCGTCTAAACTCAAAAATTCTATCGTTTTTCAGTAAACTTTGATTCCAATTACTTAATGAGCCGTAAAACCTAGTTGTTACCCTTCCTTAGTTTTTTATCACTTTGCACGCACACATAGATACACACAGTATTGACCTTTTCATAGGGTTTTTACGAACGTGTTTTCACTGGTGACACTTTTTGTTGTGAGAGACCAATGCATTTTGTTCCACACAAATAATAATATCTTTAACAAAGTGTCACTACGACTATCGTATCTCATTACTGAAAAAGATTTCCGTGTTTATGCCTCAGTAAATGGAACGGTGAATAAAAGGCACAGTAGAATCTGTGTAATAGATGAAAGAAAGTTACAATCATAAAAGTAGTCATTTTGGTTTAATTATTATTGTGGGTCGTATCCATGGAGTATCCTAACAAAACTCTTGGTATACTTGATTTTGTCCACTTTTTCGAGAAACCGTCGGTAGTCAAGTCAAGTCAAGTCAGCGAGTCAGCACAGGCTGAGAAACGCTGGGGTACTCAACGTCGTACGGTCCGGAGGGACAGGTAGTGGTTGAGGGCCTCAAGTGAGTTTGAGTGTAGGTAACTCAAACACTATGGTAGGTCGGTAGAGTAGGAGACAGCAGGGGAAAAGGAGGACGGGGGTTAGGGAGGGTCGTAGTCTCAGAAAAGGTTACTCAGTTGAGAAGTGTTACCCGTTGGTATCCACTTATGTTTACAATCAACACAATACCTTCGATTGTAATACTAATTATAAGAAGGAACTAACAAAGTTTGAAAAGGGGGAAGAAACTGTATCAAACCGTCGTCTAGACTTAAGACTTTATAAAGAAGTATTTCTCTGACTCCAGTTAGACTTGTGTATAAGGTCCTAAGTTTATTTAACGATTCCATTTACGTTCCTTCTTCCTTGGACGGTTACTGAGTCATTTGTCGTTAAAGATATTTAGTAAACTGAACAAAACGTGGTAAAAGACATTCAGTGAACTAAACAAAACCGAAACCCACTAAAGAAAGTTCAAAGACTCTTTTTCCTCGTTGAAATTAGTAGTAAAAGAGAATGGAACTAAATTTCTGATTTTTCTACATGGGTATATTCAAATTTATTGTAGAAAGGGTGACTTACCGTTAATTGTAAATGACTCTTGAATGATTTACGACTCATTATACAATTTATGAAATTAGGAATTGTTGTGGGACTATGGGATCCATGATAAAAACAGGGGTAAAGTGTCTGTTCAGGTTCCTTAGTGACTCTTTACGGTGAGTCACCCATTTCGGAATTCGACCCTACACTTGTGTTTGCTACACTGACGTTTCGGGTATAAGACATCGTGTGAGAACTGGAAAGTTACGTATTTGACCCAAAAGGTTTGATGTTTGGGTTAGTGTAAAAAAAGAGGAAATACAAAATGAAAACTCCGATCGTATCCTGGATAAGACCCCGACAAACACATAGGGACTACTCACTGTTCAAGGGGAACTTTGGTGAAATTTCTCATCTCCTGGGGGACTACACCACTACTCTTGAGAGTCTTTACACGATCCCGTATTGTAACCCGTTCGTACTTTCTTTCTTTCCAAATTCCTTCTTGTACGTCAAGTAGAAATCTACTCTAGTCCGTGTAAGTCCCACCATACCGACATCTGGTCAAGTAGAAATTTAGTCGTAAACGTGACTTGAAAGTCTCGGATGATCCTTTAAAATGATTCGGGTCCAGGGTTTCAAACAGGAGTGAATCTTAAGACCAATGAGAGGTAAGAGACTATAGACAGGGAAAGGACCTTTTGTAGATGTAAAGATGTTAGTGGAGGTTTTGTTTCCTACAGAAAGAATGGAAGAGATTGAGAGTAGACGTGATTTTGTTCTTTTTCACGTGAAATCTAAGTGAAAGGGGATTCCGTAACTTTCGTTGAGGAAATATAAAAGTATATCTATGATACAAAACCGAAAGAACAGTCAATATTTACCTCAGGACAAGTACTATACTTTGAACTCTTTCTTTTTCATTTTTCTATGGGACCTACTCGCTTGATGTACAGTCAATAGACACAGGTTTTCGAATTATATTATAGACCGTGAACCTCCACGAGTTTTTTACATCTGTTCCTCACTTAAAAAATTTCTAGGTACTCGTGAGTTACGGTTACCAGAGGTAACGACGATATGCAGGTCCCGTAACTAGGGACCAGTCATTGTGTATCACCCATGAACGTTTTATGTCTTATGAGTTTGTCCATGTCACTTCTCCCAGATCCGAGTGTCACCCGGAACCCGTGTACAGATAACTTAGTATGTGTCTTCTTTCTTCTAGGACGGGTCAATCCTCGTCTGAAGTGTCGTGTGTAGATGGAGGAGTGATCTACGACAGAGGTGGGGGAAGATGTCCGGGACGGTCAACAAATCCGGTCGGGTGTACGAAGATGTCCTTCGTATAAGTCGGAAGACACCCTCTGACTTATTATGGGTAGGTATGTGTTATAGGGATGTAGGATTATGGACCTTGGACACTTACACAATGAAATATACCGTTTTCCCTTAAACGTCTATACTAATTCAATTCCTATACTTCCACCCCTCTAATAGGTACATACGGACTACATTAGTTTTGTCCAGAAAACTCTCCTTCGGTCCTCCTTAGTCTAAGTCTCTTCGTCCGTTATGTTACCATCTTCGTCTGTGACCTTACTACACGAAACTTCTGCCACTTTTCCCGGTGTTCGGTTCCTTATGTCTTCTAGTGATCTTTGACTTTTTCCGTTCCTTTGTTTAGGGGGAGTCTCGAGTATCTTCCTTGATCGGGATGACTGCGACGGGACCACCGAGTCTGCCATTTCTTAGACGGACGTCAAGCCCTCTGGGTCCAAGTTGGGGACCCAGTCCTTCTAGGGGACCTCCTACTTTACCGTTGGGTGAGGTGACAAGAACGGACGTTTTAGGGTACCTGTCTCCTCGGACCGTCCGATGTCAGGTACCCCAGCGTTTCTCAGTCTGTACTGATTCGTTGTTTGTGAAAGTGAAGTCGGGATGACTGTGGGACTGAAATCGGGACTCTTTGACTGAAATCTGGAGACCGGAGGTTTTGATTTTCTCTAATATAAGCACAATTCAGTGATTCAAAACCATTATACGAGGTCGTCGTTATCCTTTGATTATATAGAGAGATCGGGAGCCCCTGTGAAACTAGAGAGGGAAGACTCAAGACTATTTCAAACTTATGTATTGTATCGTAAGTCTTGAAGTGTCTTGGACAAAGGAATAGGTTCGTATTGACAGTAAACCCCGTGTCTGAAAACGACATGTACAATTAAAGAGTCTCCCCCCTTACAGATTCAACCTCGGTCGAATCACTTTCTGAATCGTCTATGAAACCCCCCTTCTTCATTTATGAGGTAATATAGTTATACTCCCTCTATAGTAGGAAACTAGAATGTCAATCTCATACAGTAAATTTTTTAACTCAGACAAGTCTAATTACCTATTTCTTCTACACCAAACCCTGAAGGGACCATCAGGTCACCAATTCTGAGACTCAGGGTTACCTCCCTTGTACCCAAACTAGGGACCAACCCCTTGATTCTAGGGTGTACGATTTTATTTTGTTAATTTTTTTTTTTCTACACCATATCTCTTGAGGGACCACCAGGTCCCCAATTCTGACATGAAGGTGACGTCTCCCACACTTAAGTCAAGGACCACCCCCTTGATTCTAGGGTGCACGGCACATCACCTCAGTTTTTATTTAAATTTTTTAAAAATTTATACATATATATATGTGAGTATATATATGTATGAGTATATATGTATATATATTACCTTATAAGTCAAGTCAGCGAGTCAGCACAGGTTGAGAAACGTTGGGGTACCTAACGTTGTACGGTCCGGAGGGACAGGTAGTGGTAGAGGGTCTCAAGTGAGTTTGAGGGCAGGTAACTCATCCACTACGGTAGGTTGGTAGAATAGGAGGCAGTAGGGGAAGAGGAGGACAGGGGTTAGGGAGGGTCGTAGTCCCAGAAAAGGTTACTCAGTTGAGAAGGGTACTCCACCGGTTTCATGACCTCAAAGTGGAAATCGTAGTAAGGAAGGTTTCTTTAGGGTCCCGACTAGAGGAAGTCTTACCTGACCATAATGAGTCAGTATTTTTTATTACTTTATTACAGTAAACATTCGTTGTACCTACCTGGATCTCTAATAGTATGATTCACTTCCTTCAGTCTGTTTCTCTTTATAGTATACTATAGTAAATATACATTTTATAAATTTTTTAGTATGTTTACTTTAATAAATATTTTGTCTTGTTTGAATACCAATGGTTTCCCCTTTCCCCCTCCCTATTTAAACCTTAAACCCTAATTGTCTTTGTTTAATCATATATATTTTATCTATTTATTGTTCCTGGATGTTATATCGCGTCCCTTGATATAAGTTATATAACATTATTGGATATTTCCTCTTCTTAGACTTTTTATTACTTATAAAAGTACATATTACTTAGTAAAACGACCTGTAGACTTTGTGATATTTAGTAGATACACAACACACACACAAATCAGTGATTCAGTACAGACTGAGAAAACGGTTGGGTACCTAATATCTGGTGGTCCGAAGAGACAGGTGTCCTAAAGGGTTCGTTCTTGTGACCTTATCCAACGGTAAAGGAGGAGGTCCTCTAGAAGGGGTGGGTCTCTACTTTGGACACAGAGGACGTAGCCGTCCGTCTAAGAAATGGTGACTCGGTGGACCCTTCAGGACTTGTATGAATTATGTTCATATATTCGCATGACTTGACTTGTGAATTTTTACCATTTTTACCATATGAATTTTTACCGTATATTTAAAGTATACACAAAATGTTGTTAAAAAAAAAATATTACTTCAGACATTGATGTCACCCCTGTTTCTTGTTCTCGTTAAACCTTTACATGAGTCCGACTTTCGTGGACGTCTTCTCCCTCTATGCCACGAACCAAACCCTCCTGTCTCCCCGACCATAACCACACTCCCTAGGTACCGACGCCCCTACGGACAGGAGAGTGTCACTGTGTCAAAAGGGAGGAGGAAGGTTATCCGTTTTACTAAGGAAGTTGTTGTTGTTTATACATAACTTATGAGACACGACTGTGACCCCCATACCATGATTTTTTCTATATATCGAATCACAGTTTACCCCCTCTTTCTGTATTTTGTTTATTAGTGTATGCCTCCAATATTAGACTAGGTGCAGCGTTCACTCCATACTTGGTTCTCACTCTTTATTTACTCTAAGGGAGTATCAAGTCAACCATTTCTTAGACGGACGTTACGTCTTCTGGAGTCAAGTTAAGGGCCCAGCCCTTCTAGGCGACCTCTTCCCTATCCGATGAGTGAGGTCATAAGAACCCGAAGGGATCACCGAGTGGACCATTTCTTGGGGGACGTTACACCCTCTGGATCCAAACTAGGGACCCAACCCTTCTAGGGGACCTCTTCCCTTTCCGATGAGTGAGGTCATAAGACCGGACTTCTTAAGGTACCTGACATATCAGGTCTCCCAGCGTTTCTCAGCCTGTGTTGACTCACTGAAAGGGAAATTACTACGTCCCCCACCTTCACTCTTCCCTTATACAGAATCCGTCTCTCTTCTCGTCCAAAGATCCTGGACTTGTCTCGTCACTTCAACTCTCTCGTCTCCTCGTTCTACTGGGACCCTTCCACCGTCTCCCGTCTCGGACCCCGGTCCAAGTGTGGACACCAGAAACAGGATTCTCGTTTCTTCTTAGTGGTCTCAACACAACCCCCACCCTCATTCCCTCTTTTCCTCCAACTCGACAGTAATAGTCTAAACGTAAAAAAAAAAAAAAACTTTCCCAGTTTTCTCTACACCCCTCTGGTCAATCCTCCGATGAAGTCATTAGGTACGTTCCCTGTTACTTTCACTCTCTTATCCCTTCACGACGTTTTCTACTCTTCTGTTCCCTATAAGGTCACTCTAAATCCATCTATATACAACCCTACTTAGTCTGTAATACTATAACACTAAATATTATTCTTTAGCAATTTAATTAATTTGTTCTTCCGGTAATCTGACTACACTGAGATTCCGATACCACTGTATCGATGTATTCGTTTAGTTTTAGATTCGAATATTTACAAGGTTCCAATGTTTTAATTTTGGTGGTTCCTGTGAGTTAGTACTTGTTGGTGATCGGAAATTCGATAGTGGTTAGTCATTGAAGGAATGAAAAGAAGACGAAAAAGAGAATTTTTTAGGAGAGAGGTTCGAAGGTGATGCAATCACGAGAATTGGTGAAGACCAAACCACGACGGACTAAGTTAGATAAAAACGAGTTCGTTTACGTATTTTTACAATTACAAAGTTAAAGAGAAAACTGTCAAAACTGCAGTCTTCTCCCTTGACTTCCTTTCAGGGGAGTCAGGGGTCCTCTTTACTTGTTGGTCCCCTTCGATCAACGACTCGGGGAACTTAAACGACGTGGAAACCTCCACGACCCATTCATGAAGAGAGGATGGACACACCAAAAACGTAAAACTTGAAAGTCTGAAATAAAATTGTAAAGAAAAAGGTCTGACCCAGGTCTTTGACCGGTCTCAGTCTGACCCAAGTTGAATCTTTGGTCGGATGAAGTTGACCTACGTCTGGTCACACTTCGGAGTCCACTTATTTTAAAACACAATTCCGACTCATTCGTCCAATTGAAATGGTTTCTATTAAAACTTAATGTCACCGGTGTCTCCTCTTGAAGGTTGGATCTATTTGTTGATAAATCCTCCACGTATCTCTTTTACCCCAGAGTCGGTTGACTTCCACCTCCCTTTAAAGGAAAGGAGGAGATGACAAAGACCACGGGCACTACTCTGGGTGACCTTGTGGGGGTGAACGACGTCTCGGACATTTACCCTAAGACCTTTTTGACCGTCTTCGATCGTTACCCACTCTTAAGAATCGTTTGAGTCGGGAAGATCTAGAGATAGATACCACGGACCAGTTCTCTTCTTCCATTTTAAAGTGTAACAGGAGAGGTAAGGTTAGTCTAACCGTCCGTCTTTTTAAAAAAAACTCTTAGTCCAGAAACTTAACACTGAACATTTAGACGAAAGTCCATCGGTAACCAACGGTCACGAAAGAGAGGGTCCCTATCGATGATGGAAGAACAAACGGAGTAAAGCACAGTACTCTTGAACAGAACCGTTGGTAGTCCGACGCCCGTCTTTACACCCACCGTGGGATAAACACCGATTCCAGAATGAGTGACGACGGTCGAGAGTCCCTTTAGTAGATTCAGAAAGAAAGGAAATCGTTAGAACCCCTCACCGAGACCTAAATCCTTTTGTCATAGAAAACATGGAGAAATCCCTACGAAGAATTCGGGTACCACAATGAGCCATGACGGTCTTTTTGGATGTTCTGTAAACTTTCCTAAGAAATTTCATTAAGATTCCAGTTTTCAACCTATTCGGTCTTCGATTATAAGTCTCGGATTATCCTTCTCAAAAAACCAAAACAAAACAAAACGAAAACAAGAAAACAAAAATTCCGGAAAAGGGGATTCGATTTTCTTTAATACATGGGTCTTCCCTTCTTTTTGTAAGTTTCCGTTTATCGAGATTTAGATCTTATATCCCTAGAAACCGAAGGTATAATCAATTTTTCTTGAAGAGGAACTGTATTTCTTCCCTCTATTCCGTCAACCTACCCAGTCCGAACTATAGTAAGTTCTTCGTTGGGTTAAGAAATTCCTTAATTTTTATTGACATGAACAGAATTTTTAGTTCAGAAATATTCTTGGTTTGACGACGAGATCTCTGTTAAGTTTCGGGTGGATAGGTAAAATGGTTTGGGTTCAAAGGAGATAAGTAGAGTTTTCCGAACGTCCATAACATTTTAAGATCTAAATCCTCGTTTTCAGGAGAACTTCCTTCGACTTGATAAAGGGATACCGAAACTTTACATTTACAGGATGGGTCAGAAGAGAACCTTAACTCCCGGTGGAGAAACTTTTCGTTTGAAGTCCCTTCATTAAGATTTAGTCTTCTCTTTTTATTTTCACCCCCTTTCCGATAAACCTTTGATTTGTTTACTTTTTAGAATTTTTAGAAGAGGTGTTGTAATCATTTTCAAATTCGGTTGACTCTTTCATGTGAATGTAGTAGACTGTCTTTATGTTAAACCTCAGTTGATAAGGTACCTGATAGGTGCCCCAGCGTTTCTCAGTCTTTACTGACTCTCTGAAAGTGGAAAGAATATATTTCGTCTACATATTATAAAAAGATGGAGACCTCTCATAACGTTTTAATCAAAGATCTCTCGAGATAAATTGACCGAACTACTATTCGTACCCCTTAAGGACCACGAGGTCACCAATCCTGAGCCTCGAAAGTAACGACTCCCGGGACCAGTTAGGGACTATCTCCTTGATTCTCGGGTGTTCGACATCCGACATCGCGTCGTATGTTTTTTCTTTCTGTTTGTGCGTGTATATTTAACTCTTTAATTCATATGAGAGTCTTTATTTTTGTGATTGCGTTTACAAAAAGTTGAAGTACACTAGATCCTATTAGAAGCCATTCATTTTCCAGCAAATCCAAGCTTGGGTCCAAAGGACGTAACGTTCGTCTAAGAATTGGTAGACTCGGTGGTCCCTTCGGACATCCAAACAATCAAATTAATTTTATCCGTATAGAAACCACAATAGTCGTATTTTACATTATGAGAATGAAATCCAATGATTTTAAATTTTTTTGTCCAAGACAATGTCTTAAACAGTTATTCTTTATATAGAATTCTATTACCACTCGACAAATTATAACATATTTTAAAAATACTGATTAAATTCGTATTAACAATTCTTGTTCGTTTAAATTATCTAATTCCATTCTATTTTCAAATATTTACTTGAAAATTTCTTATTAATACGAAATACCATATGAATGAAATTTTATCAAAGGTTTTAGAAAAACCATTGAACTTTAGAATTTCAATATGACTTTACCTCCCAATTTACTACCTATAAGTAACTTATACATCTAGTGAGGTTTTATTCCATTTCATGACTTTATAATTGATGACTTGTATCCAGATGGACGAAACCCCAATAATGTCTCCTTGAGTTCTATTATCCTAGACAATCATTTGTGCGAACACAAGTCACTTTTTACTACGATACTCCCTCGTATACGAAGATCTTTAATACTATACATAAATATTTAAACGGTATATTTCTTACACAAACAACGACCCCATTTTCTGTCAAGTATTAACGAAGGAAGAATAAAAAGTGATATTTAATTCCAAGGATTCCTAATTCTTAAGATTAATTACACATTAATTTTGGTGATTTTATTATTCCTTTTGTTGAGATACATTCCTTTCATTCTACACAAAAACCGATTCTTTTCCAATACTCCATACCTCTACGTGAAGACAATTCTCTTTACTTTCGTTAAAACAAGATTTTATTTCGACTAATGAAGTCTTACCCCTTTTTTTCTCTTGTTTCCTGTTTCTTGATTTGATTTACCTATATCTTTCAACCCTTCTCTCTTTTTCTCTATTTTCAAATGGCACCCATCACTTCGATCGATTTTAACATAACAATGGACAGTTTGAAGTTACACTTAGTCGGTATCCATACAGGGAAGGGAGAACTTAGAGGGAGGGTAGAGGGAGGGGTAGGGTGGGGAGATCCAACTATGTCTTTTGTTTTTTAAGACATTTCGTTAACAGAAAGTTAATTTTTATTTATTTAAGAAAATTTTAACTTAACAATAATATTCCTATAAATTTTATTTGAAATAATATCATTATACGAATACATTTTGATTTTGAATTAAGAGGAAAATAGACGATTTTACTGTTTCTAAAGAGGAGAACTATTATTCTCTAAGACTAAAAAGAAATGGAAAAAAAAAGAATAAAAATAAAAATAAAAATAAAAAAAATTAAAAAAAATTAAAATTTTAGAAATTAAGGATGTACGTAAGGGTTTGTACTTGGGGGAGGGTGGAGGGAGGGGTATTGTAGAGACACCCAGTAGGGGTACGTAGTCGGGGTTCGTACGACATGGAAAATTCATTAGATGGATCTCGTTTCTAAAACACAAAATTATGTTATTAAAGGACACTAAATATAACAGAAATAGTCCAGAAATTTATGAATTTCTTTTGACTCAGAAGAGTTATAATTTTCTCGATTCAAAACAAGTGTTGATACATTTGACGACATAAACTGAAATTTTAGAAACAATGAAACCTCTTTGCCTATTAATTTATATAACAAAGTATTGCTAGACACTAGGATAAATCGGTTTTGGAAAACTATAAAAACGTTTGAAGTTTAAGATTTACTTCAGAAAAACTGGACCCTCATTAAAGGGGACCTTTTAGAGGTTTCTGAACAAGAGAGAGGAAAATTTTTCTCTATAACTTGATCAATCCGAATAAAATGTACAATATTATGTACCCTTCGTAACAGTTTATTCTTTATTATTAATGTAATCTAAACATACTTATATACTATAGTTATATTCACAGGATCTTTATACCATACAGGATCATACACTGGGATACCTGACATCGGACGGTCCGAGGAGACATGTACCCTAAGAGGTCTGTTCTTATGACCTTACCTAGTGGTACGGGAGACGGTCCCCTAGAAAGGTTGGTCCCTAACTTGGGGTACAGAGAAAGTAGAGAACGTGACTGTCCACCTAGGGTGATCGTGGTGGACTCTTCAGGGTCCTATTACAATAGTGAACGTCAAGATCACTAATAGAATTTTACAACATACAGTTTCTTTATTGGTTCAAAAGAACAGTTATCGTAATATTACTTGAGAGTACTCTATAAATTGGTACCGGTAAAAATTCAGAAAATAGTAAATGGAACAAAGTGAGGCTTCGAAAATGTCTTTACGAGGACGTTTTCATGAAGTAGAAATTCCTCTTAGTACCTTCCCTGAGATTGTCTATCTCCAAAGACAATTAAAAGTTTAGTATGGTGACTTGACTCATTCTGAAGTGTCTTAAGATTACCTCTTTGAGTACCGAAGTATTTTGACCATTGTTTTCTTGTTCCAATTGTTCTTAATTAATGTACCCTGATTTACTTGACTACTCCTACTAATATGAAAAATTCTAGAAACAAACTTTGTGACACCAAGAAACAAAACAAAAGAGTTTAAAATCCTTTTGAAAAAGAGAAAATACGATAAGTCGTTTAACCATTTGTGTGTAAAAACAGTTTTTCTACTTTATAAATAGAAAAAGAGGGATAGACTAGGGAGATATTAAGTCTTTGAGATAAGAATAAAAGTACCGTTATGTCAATATACGTATTCAAGTTATTCTTGGACAAGAGGAACATTGTCCTGTGTTAACCTTTGTGACCAATATAATGTTTCCGAAACTGATCTTACATTATAAACTCTTACACCTATTTAGTCTATACCGGTATGTCAAAATTCCTTGATGTCAACTGAAATACCTCAGTTATTTTCGGAGAACCCTTTTGACGGGATCATGACACGAATGTCTTATGGTCGTCAAAATGGTCTACTCATTCCTTCCAGTGAAAGTGCCGTACGGGTCCGTGGAGTTCTATAAAACGTATGAAGGTTTTCCCTCTTAAGTGGGTTTAGATATCCATTAAACCCGTTAGTCAAGTCAAGTCAAAAAGTCAGTACAGGTTGAGAAACTCTGGGGTACCTGACGTCGTGCGGTCCGAAGGGACAGGTAGTGGTCAAGGGTGTCGGACGAGTTGGAGTACAGGTAGTTCGGTCACTACGGTAAATTGGTAGAGTAGAAGACAGTAGGGGAAGAGGATAGAAGTCAGAAAGGGTCGTAGTCCCAGAAAAGTTTACTCAGTCAAGAAGTGTAGTCCATCGGTTTCCTAACCTTAAAGTCGAAGTCGTAGTCAGGAAGGTTACTTATAAGTCCTGACTAAAGGAAATCCTGACTGACCAACCTAGAGGAATGTCAGGTTTCCTGAGAGTTCTCAGAAGAGGTTGTGGTGTCAAGTTTTCGTAATTGAGAATCCACGAGTCCAAAGAAATATCAAGTTGAGAGTGTAGGTATGTACTGATGACCTTTTTGGTATCGAAACTCATCTTACCTGAAATCAACCGTTTCATTACAAAGACGAAAAAGTATACGACAGATCCAACCAGTTACGAAAAGAAGGTTCCTGGTTCACGGAAAATGAAAGTACCGACGTCAGTGGTAGACGTCACTGAAACTTCGGGGTCTTTATTTCAGACAGTGACAAAGGTAATAAAGGGGTAGATAAACGGTACTTCACTACCCCGGTCTACGGTACTAGAATCAAAAGACTTACAACTCAAAATTCGGTTGAACAAGTGAGAGGAGGAAGTGAAAGTAGTTCTCCGAGAAATCAAGAAGCAGTGAAAGACGGTATTCAACCACAGTAGACATATAGACTCCAATGACTATAAAGAGGGTCGTTAGAACTAAAGTCGAACACGAAGTAGGTCGGGTCGTAAAGAGTACTACATGAGACGTATATTCAATTTATTCGTCCCACTGTTATATGTCGGAACTGTATGAAGAAAGGACTAAACCTTGGTCAGACAACAAGGTATAGGTCAAGATTGACAACGAATATCCGTTACTAACTACCATTTAGGAACCGAACAGAAGAACCGGACCTCTACCGAAATTTTCAGGTTAGATTCTAAGGAACACTTTTCAAGGTCGTCTCACATATACCGGTCACTGGTAAGGATGAAGAGAATACATTTATTAGTCCAGTTCAAATTACTCTGATTTGAATAAGACGTTTGTTTAATCAGAATGATAATACTAATAGAAATGATCTTTACTTCCACCAGGGACCTCTTCCTTTACCTTTGGGTGAGATCATAAGAACGGACCCTTTAGGGTCCCTGTCTCCTCGGACCACCCGATGTTATGTACCTCAACGTTTCTCAGACTTGATGACTCGTTCGAACCTTAGATCTTTCTACCATGACTACTTGGATAAACGTCCCGTCGTAACTTCTACGTCTGTATGTCTTGTCTGAACACCTTTGTCACCCCCTTCCTCTGCCGTCCTGTTTAACTCTCTCATCGTAACTTTGCATATATAATGGTATCCATTTTAATCTATCGTACACCTTTAAAAGACATACTACGTCCCTCAAGTCTAGTCCACGAGACACTGTTGGATCTCCCCACCCCACCCTACCCTCCACCCTCCCTCCAAGTTCTCCCTCCTATGTAAAAATATGGATACCGACTTTGGTTGTTTTATAATATTTCGTTAATAGGAGGTTTTTAATTTTTACTTATTTAAATTTAATTTATATTTGTTTTGTGTTTTCTACTATCCATTATGCAAAAATTTTTTCGTTACTTCCACTAATGTCTACCTTTTTGTCATAAAGTCGTTTTTTAATTTTGTGTTAGAACACCTATAGTATAAGATCGAGAGGAATAATAGAAACTCCACAACAATATATAGATATTTGGTTTGACCTAGGACTTAAGAAGATGAAAAGAGTTCATAGACCGATAACCGTGAGAGGGTTATCAATAACATCAGAGGGACCATGTGAGCCAAGAGAGTTCCGACATATAACAATGGGACGGATAAATTGAAGATACGTCTCATATAGTATACTTTACGACTCGACCTATTTCGTGTTCGACCTTAGTTCTAACGGCCCTCTTTATAGTTGTTGGAGTCTATACTTCTACTGTGGTGGGGATACCGTCTTTTACTTTTCCTTGATTTCTCGGAGAACTACTTTCATTGAGTTGTAAGTTTTTTGATTCTAATACTGAAGGTCAGGGTAGTGAAGTACCGTTTATCTACCCTTCGTTACCTTAGTCACTGTCTGAAATGAAAGAACCCGAGGTTTTAGTGACACCTACCACTAACGTCGGTACTTTAATTTTCTACGAACGAGAAACCTTGATACTGTGTGGAGCTGTCGTATACTTTTTCGTTTCTATAGTGAGACGACTGTTTCCAGGTATATCAGTTTCGATACCAAAAGGTCATCAGAACATACCTACACTCTCAACCTGGTATTTCTTCCGACTTGTGGTTCTTGACTACGAAAGCTTGACACCACAACCTCTTCTGAGAATCTTAGGAAACCTGACGTTCCTCTAGTTTGGTCAGTTAGGATTTCCTTTAGTCAGAACTGATAAGTGACCTTCCTGACTACGACTTCGACTTTGAGGTTATGAAACCGGTGGACTACGGTTCTGGGTTGAGTAACCTTTTCTGGGACTACGACCCTTTCTGACTTCCGTTTTCCTCTTCCCCGTCGTCTCCTACTCTACCAACCTATCACACTGACTGAGTTACCTGCACTTAAACTCGTTTGAGACCTTCGATCACTTCCTGTCCCCTCGGACCTCACGATGTCAGGTACCCCAGTGTCCCTCAACCTGTGTAGACTCGCTGACTTGTCGTTGTTCGGTCGTTGTCATGATGATAGTCTACCAGAGTGACGTGAACCTTTTTGTTTGTCCTACCCGTTCTCTACTTATTGTTTTTGGTAAGAGGTACCTAGACTGTATTATTGGAATCAAAGTGTTACTCTGTTCTTGTTGAATTGAGACTATCACTGACTGTCATCTCAATTATAGTTAAAACACTAGTTAGAGAGTACACACTCTTCTACTGTTTCTTCTCCCTTTATCAATTTGATTAAAGTGTCCCTCCGGTAACCTGTCTAAACCATGATTACGATACAACTGATATTTTTAGAGAGGGGTCACCTCTTCCTTTACCGTTGGGTGAGGTCATAAGAACGGACCTCTTAGGGTACCTGTCTCCTCGGACCGTCCGATGTCAGGTACCCCAATGTTCTCAGTCCGCGTTGAATTCTCTGATTTGGTGGTCTCTTTCTGATGGGAGTTAAACCGGCGTTCACTGTTAACAGGAATTCTAAAGAAAAAAAAAAAAAGGGATTATCTTTTTCTTTTATGAACCTTTTACTTTCATTATTTAAAAGATAAGTTTACATTTTTTTTTTTTTAGAGAGGGGTCCTCCTACTCTACTTACCTCTCTCATCGTACTGTAAATATGATTGTAGACATTTTGTCTATCGGTTACCTTTAAACGACATACTGAGTCCCTTAAGTTTGACCTCGACACATTATTGGATCTCCCCACCCTTTCTACCCTTCACCCTCCCTCTAAGTTCTCTCTCCCCGTATACATGTGGATACCATTTAAGTAGAACTACATATTGTTTTTAGTTTAGATAAAACATTTTGTTAGTAGTTAGTTAATTTTCATTTATTTATATTAATAAAAATTTTTCTGTGGAGAGGGGTTCGAGGAAGACCATCTCATAAGGAGTTGTGAAAACCAAACCATGACGGGTTTAGTTCGAAACAAGTGTGTTTGAGAATTTTATAAATTATACGAGTCAAATAGAAAATTTTTTATATATATGAACCAGAAACTGGGGAAAGGACCGTGTATTGAGGATTTGAGGAACCTTAAAGAATTCAGTATTTTCATTATTGTCACAAAAACAATACAATTACTTCACTGAAAATCTGACGTGGATTCTTACCTCTGAGTCAAGTCGAGTCAAGTCAGCAAGTCAGCACAGGTTGAGAAACGCTGGGGTACTTAGCGTCGTGCGGTCCGGAGGGACAGGTAGTGGTTGAGGGTCTCAAGTGAGTCTAAGTGCAGGTAGCTCAGGTACTACGGTAGGTCGGTAGAGTAGGAGACAGCAGGGGAAGAGGAGGACGGGGGTTAGGGAGGGTCGTAGTTTCCGAAAAGGTTACTCAGTTGAGAAGCGTACTCCACCGGTTTCATGACCTCAAAGTCGAAATCGTAGTAAGGAAGGTTTCTTTAGGGTCCCGACTAGAGGAAGTCTTACCTGACCAACCTAGAGGAACGTCAGGTTCCCAGAGAGTTCTCAGAAGAGGTTATGGTGTCGAGTTTTCGTAGTTAAAAAACCGTGAGTCGGAAGAAGTGTCAGGTTGAGAGTGTAGGTATGTTCTGATGACCTTTTTGGTATCCGAACTGATCTGCCTGGAATCAACCGTTTCAATTCTTACCCCTGATCCACGGGTCTTTTGGTTGTTATACTAATCTCCTAATCTTGAAAGTCGGAGTGAGGTCCGGAGACTCCTCCTTTCTTCTCGACTTTCAACTTAGTTAACGGTTACCGGTTACTATATTCGTTAGTACGGACGTATTACTTCGAAAGTGTTTGTGGGATTTCCTGTCTCACGTCTCTCGGACACCCAACGACTTGTACACTCACGTACCTTTGAGGAACGGGAAAGAGGTTTGGAACGGGATACGTAGAGAAGGTATACCGACAAGGATTCAATGTACGGAAATATGATTTTGTTCTTAGATCTTTCGTTGAAAGAGACTCAAGACACTCGACGAAATCGTTTAATAAGTATTAGCTTGGGTTTCTTATCCAGTAACCTTGGAGATTGGATATCAGTCAGTAAGTCCATGATTCCGTTTATGGACCTGAACACTGACCGTAGACTTTACACAAACCCTCCTGTTGGACACCCTAGACTTGAGATAAAGGTGTATCTATCACAGTCTTAACTCGACTTAATATCCCGAAGGAATCACCCGAGTCAACCATTTCTTAGACGGACGTTACGTCCTCTGGACCCAAGTTAGGGACCCAGTCGTTCTAGGGGACCCCTTCTTTTCCCGTTCGGTGAGGTCATGAGAACGGAACCTTTAGGGTACCTGTCTCCTCGGACCACCCGATGTCAGGTACCCCAGTGTTCTCACCTTGTGCTGAATCACTGATCTGGTGTATCCAGTGTATCGACCACAGATTACCTCCTTTTTTTTTTTTTTGGGTAACCTTGACCTACGTCTTAGTCCGTTGTACTTTCCACTTTCTGTTCCTCTCCAGTGTTTATTTAGACTTGAAAGACGAAACACTTAAACCTACCTATCCCGAAAGTTTGAATGACTTGTTTCCGAGTTAGTATCAGTGGTGTGACGTGTTGAACTCCTCCGTGGTATAGGTGAAAAATCAGTTGTCGTTACTACGGGACCTACAACACGTGTTCGTTGTCAGGGTATACTGTTTACTAGGGATCCCTCTGTTGATCAAAGGGATTGGACCCGGATTGAAGAAGGATAGAGGGTAAAAGGGGACCATATGAACTCCAACACTAGTCACTGGTTGTGCGGTTTCGGGTTACGTTAGTTTATAAAGTACAAATCGACAAGTTCATTCTAAGGTGGTTTTAGTGTAGTATTTGGACTCGGAAGTCTTTTTGAAACCCGTTTTTCTTTTATTCTTCTTTCCTAGGCACACGTGGACTGAGTACAATCCATACAAAGTCCCAGTAAGTGAGAGAGGGGTGAGTAGTGAGAATAGTCACGTTACGATCACATCGGGTCGTGTATACCGGAAGACCAGTGTACCAGACGACTACCGTTCTCGGAACGTACGACGAAGAAGTCCCGAAGACATCGTCCTTCAGTACAAGGTATCTCAGACTAGTCTCCAGGTTCTGACTGAGTGGGAAACGTCGAATTCTTCCGACCTCGTTCTCTGTTTCTGGAGAGGTCAGAAGGAGACCACTGTAGGTCCGTCGGGTATACTACGACATCGGGAATTTCTTACTAGACCTGTGTCGAGGAGGACCCCAAGGTCAACAGATTTCGTCTGTCCCTGGGTAAGGTGGGTGATTCACCGTCGTCCATCTCCACAAGTGTGGAGTCTTACAGTGTCATTTAGTCCGTTGTGACCCACGTTAGATCCCTGGGAGTGACCGGTAAGACACCTGTCCGTTTGACATCGGGGTCGGGTTTCGTACTGGGTGACCGTCTGGTTGCAGACACTTCGTCCCTTTGGATTTTCTCCTTTCGGGACCCAACTATTTTTACTTCAGAAGGACTTGGGTTCGTACTAGTACATCCAATTCCTCATCAAATATCCTCTCAGTAGGACTACAGACCAACCTTTCCGGACGTAACCTTAGGACGATACGGATAACTATCGAACCTACTCTAAGAGTTCGAAAGATACGGAGTCACAAGAGTAGACATTCTACTCCTACTATTATTAACAAAAATAGTGTCTTCCGTTACACTCCTACCTTTCGTACTTTGTATACCTCGTGAATTGAATCCAGTCACGGACGGTACCATTCATGGATTATTACAAATCATAATAATGAGACAATCTTGTCCTCAGACTGTGAATGACGAGAGTCCGGTAGTTCTCGTAACTGTCCAACGTCAGGGACGGACGAAGAGAATTCGAGGTGTCAAACACTTCATTCTATGGTTGTCGTAAATAGTGTTTTCCGAATACCACTCCTTATTCTGAGAGTTTAGGACGGAATAACCGTCCGATATCAAAATTGTAAATTTACCGGACTTGCAAAAAGTAAGGAGGTTATATGACAGATGAACCTGTCGACACACCCCAGTTCTTCAAAAGGTGGAGACACCCGGAGTCCAATGAACTTATATTTGGTTTTTAAGAGACTCCAGGGAAGGTCGTTATTGTAAGACTCGGACACTGGGGTCCGGACGTACTTTGACCGGTCCCATGGAAATGTGAACGCACACTTCAAGGAAAAAAGGGGTGACTCCGAGAATCGAGTAAAGACTAGTAGTCACAAAGTTATTATTTCAGTCTTATTAGGAGGTTTAAATGTTTACACTATCGTTTTCTTTTTCTTTTTATGGGGACTTACCATTTTATGAACGGTTACCCATAAAGATTGTGTAGTGTCAAACAGAATATTGATCCATTGTCAGTGACATTGGGGTGGGTGGAGTGACTCTTTAGTTCTCCAATATTTCGTATAAAATATTGATTTTTATACATCTGTAACATGGTTCCTGACTAGAGATCGAGACGTCCCAGGATGTTGTTTCTTAATGTCATAAGGTCCCACCGTCTCTTGAAATTTTAGGTAGAACAGACCGGTAGATAGACTATGTCATAGGGACGGTCTTCGTAGATGAGACACAAATTTGTGGAAGTCACTACTCTCTGAGTTAGAAATCATAATCAAAAAAAGTAGACACGTTGTTCCCCGGTCGGGGTGTCGATCCACGACCATTATGTCCTTCTTAGGGACAGGAGTTCTCGAATATCAGAACTACCTTTATGTCTACTTATTTACTTATGTCACTCTATAATATGACTCGAATTAATTAGAGACACCAAAGGAAAAGGTTACCACAATAAAGGAAGTTATTGTCAGTTTCTAAACATGTGTAGGAACTACTTTTACTCCTCATAATGTCGTCTTTACGATTATCTGTCTAGACCAGTTTTGAATTAAACCCCTATAAGTTACATCCAAGTGTCTTCTTTGTTATCAAACTTTCGGTTTATTAAAACTAAGTATGTCAGATCTGAGACGGTTCCCTTCTTTTCCGAGAACTTTTGATTCTCGATAAAGGGTTCTATCGTTCCACCTGTAGTCACCAAGAGTTTGAAACTACATGTAGTCTTAGTGGACCTCCCGGATACTTTTGTGTCCAACGACCAAGTCAAGTTAAGTCAAGTCAAGTCAGTGAGTCAGCACAGGTTGAGAAACACTGGGGTACTTAACGTCGTGCGGTCCGGAGGGACAGGTAGTGGTTGAGGGCCTCAAATGAGTTTGAGTGCAGGTAGTTCAGTCACTACGGTAGGTCGGTAGAGTAGGAGACAGTAGGGGAAGAGGAGGACGGGGGTTAAGGAGGGTCGTAGTCCCAGAAAAGGTTACTCAGTTGAGAAGCGTACTCCCCCGGTCTCATGACCTCAAAGTCGAAATCGTAGTAAGGAAGGTTTCTTGTGGGTCCTGACTAGAGGAAGTCTTACCTAACGAACCTAGAGGAACGTCAGGTTCCCTGAGAGTTCTCAGAAGAGGTTGTGGTGTCAAGTTTTCGTGGTTAAGAAGCCACGAGTCTAACGACTATGAGTGGGTGTTAAAGATTAAGTTATCCAGACTCATGACTGTGACAATTTTGGAATGTCTCATCCATTGCGACAACGATGACTAGGTCCCTGGTGTGAACCTTTTGGTAATCTCAACACAAATCTGTAAACTGTCACCTAACCTTTATCTAGGGTCAGATTCCTGACTCTCTTTGATTTAATAGAGGTGGACCTGACCCTTTGTTCGATCTCTACTTCATCTTCCGATGTGGACCCTTTCCCACCGTGAACGACTCTTCTCCCTAACCTGAGTCCTATTAAACCTTTTTCACCTCAGTTGTAACTCTTTGAAAAGTAATAACGTGTGGTTTTCGTAGTCCCCTCGGTCCTCCCTCGATTCGAGCACATATGTCTAGTGGATAACGGTAAAGTCGTTCGACGACGCGCAGTGAGTACCCTTCCTATTGTATTCGACGAAAAGGATGACGACACACCAATCATGGGTGATGACTGACGATACAGTCCAGTGGTATTCTACCAGATCTTCTTTCCGGGTAAGGTACCCACTAGACATAATCAAAGAACCCCGATGGTACTGTTTAATGACGTTCACCCCACCGAATTTTGTTGTTTTTAATTAAGAATGTGAAACATCAATTCCATAGTCTTCCGGTTACGAGGGAGATTTCTGAGGACCCTTTCTTTGAAGGAATGGAAAAAATCGGAGATCTCCGGACTCCGTAAGGAACCGAAAACCCTTGTATTGGAATTAGAGACGGAGGTAGAAGTGTACCGGAAGAAGAGACGCACACAGAGAGACTCAGGAGAGGAGAAGAATACTCTTGTGGTGGTCAGTAACCTAAACGATTCAGAGAAGTCAACACAGACTGAGACACACTGGGGTATCTGTGTAGTGTGGTATCTGTATCGGGTGTTCCGAGGGGGCAGGGACCCTAAGAGGTACGTTCTTATGACCTCACCCAACGATAAAGGAAGAGGTTACATACTTTCACTTTTCACTTTCACTTCAGCGAGTCAGTACAGGCTGAGGATCACTGGGGTACCTGATGTCGGATGGTCCGAGGAGGTAGGTACTCTAAAAGGTCAGTTCTCATGATCTCACCCCACGGTAACGGAAGAGACCTAAATCCCGGGTAGATTAGATCATACTCTCGAAGGGTCCACCGAGTCGTCATTTCTTAAGTGAACGGTTCGTCCTCTGTACTCAAGCTGGGACCTAATCCTCTAGAGGACCTCTTCCCGTACCGTTGAGTAAGGTCATAAGAACGGACCTCTTCGGGTACCTGTCTCCTCGGACCACCCGATGTCAGGTACCCCAGTGATTCTTAGTTTGTACTGACTTCACTGATTTGTTGTTCCCGGATCTAGACTATCTGTCTCACGGACTACTCGATACCTTACTCCAAGCACTGTGGCATGTCCTCTGTCCCTAGTTCTGGTAGGGGTACCTTTTCTTTACGTTTTTTCGTTTTACCGACAGACCCCTCCGGAATGTTTATCGACACTTTTCTTCTCTTCGTTTTTCGTTTCCTCTTTTCCTTTCTATATTTGTTGACTTACGTCTCAAGGTTTCTTCTCGTTCTTCTCTATTCTTTCGGAAGAAGTCACTAGTTACGTCTCTTTATCTCCTTTTGTTGTCTTACCCTTTCTGATCTCTAGAGAAGTTCTTTTAATCTCTATGGTTCCCTTGTAAAGTACGTTTCTACCCGAGCTATTTCCTGTCTTTACCATACCTGGACTTTCTTCGTCTTCTATAATTCTTCTCCACCGTTCTTATGTACCTTCTTGTTATGTTTTTTCTAGAAGTACTGGGTCTATTAGTACTACTACACTATTGATTAGATCTCGGTCTGTGGAACCTTGCACTTCAGTTCACCCGGAATCTTTCGTAGTGATGCTTGTTTCGATCACCTCCACTACCTTAAGGTCAACTCGACAAAGTTTAGGACTTTCTACTACGACACTTTCACGACGTGAGTTATACGGTCGTTTAAACCTTTTGAGTCGTCACCGGTGTCCTGACCTTTTCTAGTCAAAAGTAAGGTTAGGGTTTCTTTCCTTTACGTTTTCTTACGAGTTTGATGGCGTGTTAACGTGAGTAGAGTGTACGATCATTTCATTACGAATTTTAAGAGGTTCGGTTCGAAGTCGTTATACACTTCGCACTTGAAGGACTACAAGTTCGACCAAAATCTTTTCCGTCTCCTTGGTCTCTAGTTTAACGGTTGTAGGCGACCTAGTACCTTTTTCGTTCTCTCAAGGTAGATGAAGACGAGATAACTGATACGGTTTCGGAAACTGGCACACCTAGTGTTATTTGACACCTTTTAAGACTTTCTCTACCCTTATGGTCTGGTGGATTGGACGGAGAACTCTTTAGACATACGTCNGGACAGAGAATATGTGTAGATCTACACATATTCTCTGTCCTGACCAAGGTTTATCCTTTTCCTCATGCCGTTCCGACATATAACAGTGGGACGAATAAATTGAATATACGTCTCATGTAGTACTCTTTGCGACCTGACCTTCTTTGTGTTCGACCTTAGTTCTAACGGTCCTCTTTATAGTTAAAGAGTCTATACGTCTACTGTGGTGAGAATACCGTCTTTCACTTCTCCTCGATTTTTCGGAGAACTACTTTCACTTTCTCCTCTCACTTTTTCAACCGAATTTC